>OZ018319.1:191564471-191584471 GCA_963969495.1 Ceratothoa steindachneri | reverse complement strand
CTGCAGCATATTGCCCCATGCTACAGCTGACATCCCCATATAGGGTGCCCAATGGGGCCAGGGGAACCTTCCCTAGAAAGTTTAGGAAGATATTCGTAAAGAAAGTAAAAATGTGTGAAAATACATGAGTAAGAAAACTATTGATGGGAGGGGGGCGCTAAGACCAGGGCAGAAACAACTTTCCTGAACCAGCCCCCTGCCAGAATTTAAAAAAAATATTAAATAAAAAATAAACGGGGGCATTATACACTAGAAAGTCGTGAGTACCTTCCAGGGCACCAATGTTGCCAGGGAGACGGTAGTACTCCTCAATTTCATTTGTGTACACAGTGTACACAATGAAATTTATATAAGGTCAATATGACAATCGCTGGTCGGCTCGAGGGTCCCAGGAGTCGGTCCTCTTTTGGGGAGAGGTGCCAGGAAGTATTATGTTTTGACACCAAACAGCGATCAGGTGGAATCCTTCGTCACCTCGGGGGAGAGGGACCTGTTCCGCGTCAGAGGTACGTGAGTATAGATACCCATCAGCAGGATTCCTTGTGTGTGTGCGTGTGTGCGTTTGTGCGTGTGCGCGTGTACGTGTGTGTGTGGTGTGCGAAGATGGCAGAGGAAAGAAAGCAGTGTTGTGATTGGCTATATGTGAGGTGAGATGTGTAAGATCTACCCACCCGAAAACGGGGTGAGCAGAGCGCGTCCACCAATCGGGGGCCATATCTTTACGTGCGCTGACGTTTGTGTCCGCCCATGCCGGGATTCGGAATCGAACCCGGTACCGCGAGAGAAAGTAAAAAGCTGCGTGTAGATAACGGGAGTACGAACCCCTAGTTAATACCGAATGAGAATTATGAAGGAAGAGGATAGGTAAACCAAGACAAAAAAAAATGTAAAACTTAAAAGAAAATTGCAAAATCAATCTTATTCGTAGGGCATCATTCATTGCACACCAGTAATGTCCATCTCGCCGCGTGAGGGTTCAGCGACAATATCAACGCGCAACTCCAAGTAAAGCAACAGAAGACGCTCTGTACGGCTCAAGACAAACAGGAAGGACTCCGAAGATGAGATGCCAATTTCCGGATGCAAATGGCGAATACATCCGCAATTCCGAAGAAACAATGCCATCAATGGCCAGATTGCATAAAGGCAAACGGACTTACCATATTAAGATAATAGCACATCACACCTTTTGGGAGACACGGCCATTTATATCGCGCCTTGTTACACCCCAGGAATCAGAACAAGTTCTCCAAGAGACGGGCGCTCAGGACATGGGAGCAGTTGTGATGCGCACAGATATATGCTCGAAAAAGTCTCAATGATTCCAAACTAATCGCGCGATAAGGAGATAACCATTTCCACCTAAATAAGTTCCCTATCAAACCGGGGTTACAGTTTTTGACTTCCGAGGGCCCAACCTTTGGCGGGAGCATCTCGATTCCGATTCCGTCAAAGCCATTAACCAGCGCGATCCCCCAATTACAGCGGAGGGAAACATCCGCGGCTGAGGACTGTCTTTGTCTAGTACCGCAATTACAAGCGATAACAGCCATCACAATGATCGGAACCTCTGGTCAGCCTGGCAGTCAGACTCTCTGCTCAAAGAAACGTCGAAATTGGCTAGATGAGAGCAGATGGCCGCTAAATGCGGAAAATTGATTGGTTAGAAAAACCAAAATTGCGGCACTCATCGAGGGTATCGATAAACGCCAGGAAATAAATGGAATCAGAGAACCAAACGAGAAATTGTGACTATATATAGTAATTTTATCCCTTAAAAGAATAGGAAAAAATAACAAAGATGCACGCTTGGAACTTATTAGGAAAGTAATTCGAATCTGAAAAGATAATAGAGCATCAGACAATATCACCCATTTTTTTTTAATAAAAGAGAATCTAGCAACTGCCAACAAGGGCATAGGTCAACGTAATTAAAAATTCAGTCCAGTAGTAGGCTACTTTAAAATTCACACAACAAACACCGAAGAAATAAAAACAAAATCAAATAAAAAAGAACAAGAAAAACAAAAGAAAAGAAGGAAGCACACTATGACGTTGGGGGAAGGAGGTCTGGTACCCCCTGGCACCGGAGCATGCGACCAACACCAAAAACTCCTATAGAATGGAAGAGGACATCGTCCCACACGAAGTGGATGAGTCCATAAAACTGCGTACACGAAGCTGTCTCGAGTACAAGGGTAACGACACCTCTCATCCTGGTACCGGAACAGGTAACCTCCGCCAAGATCACCCCGACTGGGACATTCAACAAGAATGTGCCAAACAGTCTTGGGGAGAACGCAGTAGTCGCAATAAAGATCAGGCGAGCGCTCCATCAAATGGCGGTGCGTTCCCCGAATGTGATGACAAATTCGAAGAAGACAGAAAAGACCTGAAGGCGCCAGGGCATGGTAGGGTAGATCCATGGGAACAGTCGTTGCGCAATGGGAAGCAAATTTAACTTCCCTTAGGCCGTCTCCAACCTTCTTTGCCAAGTAGAGCGGAGGGCTGCCCTGATTCCTGCCATAAAGAGGTTGTGAGGGAGAGTGAGAGGCTGGTCTGCTCGTGCCTCACTCGTGGACTCTTTGGCACACTGGTCGGCGCACTCATTCCACGCAATTCCTACATGTCCAGGAACCCAGAAGAAGATAATCTCAACATCTGCCAGGCTCGCGATAACCAAGGCGTTGAGGATACAGCGAGAGCTCTCAGGGCGCTTTTTGAGTCGATGAAGATCACAATCCGGTCTCTGAACCGGGCACGACGCGTTATCTCCCGCACCGAGTGTATTGCAATGCCTCGACCGTCAAGCATATAACGCCTGGTAGAGCCCCGCTAACTTCGAAAGGGAGGATACAGTGTGGAAGCCCCCCCCCCCCCTTCCTTGGACTTGGAGCCATCCGTCTACACTGGCACATATCCAGCGTGATACGAAGTGTACTCCAAAAAGTTAAAAAGCAATATTACCAGGGCTGTGTAAGCTTTGGGAGCGGAGGCAAGGCGACAAATTAGTCAAAGATGGTAGCCTCTAGGTTAGAGTTCTGGACTGAACCAGATGCACCAGGGGCCGGAGAGCTACATAGAGCTCTCGAACGAGTTTCCTATACCTAAAGTAGAGTCTCCGGGGGGCATAGAAACCGTCAAGATCGGCTGTGGATGCAGTGATAGCCGTTGGCGGACTGCGGAGGGGCCGTGCTCGCGCGTACAGTCGCATAATGTACCGTACACGGCGCAGAGCGAGTGGCATCTCTCGAGCAAGTAACCTAGCAATTGGGGTGGTGCGGAAGGCAGCAGTCGCCAAGCAGGCAGGTGTGGTGGATAGAGTCCACCTTTCGCGATACACGCTTGGCTACGGATGCGTAAAGTTCGCATCCATAGTAAAACTTCGAACGAAAAAATGATGGGTAGAAAAGTAACTGAGTAACCCTATCAGTACACCCAAGTGCCGAACGTTATGGGGCGAAGAATGTCCATGGCGCGGGTACAAGAGACCTTAAAGCTGCAAATATAAGCCACCCAGGTCAAGACCGATGAAACTGTGCGACTCCACCACTTCCAGGCCAGCCCCATTTAAAAACAAGTCCGGTTCGGGGTGGAGCGGTGGATGGCTGCAGAATTGCCACACCATAGTCATGGGAAGGGAAAACGAAAAACTGTGTGTTTCGGGGGTCGGCATGACAGCATTCGGCGCAGGAACAGTGGAACCTACAACAAAGAGAATCAGTCCGCAAGTCTGGTTACATAAACCCGTCTCGAGTACGAGGGTTGAACAGCAGCGATCCCGCTTGTCCCGATAGGGAAACGGGTAATTTGAACGAAGATCACCCAGACTGAGAGATTCAACAAGAATGTGCCGAACAGTCCAGGGGACAACGGAGTTGTCGCAATAAGGTGAGGATGAGAATCCATCAAATGGCGTTCCCTCCCGTGAGTGTGCCCAATTCGAAGAGGACAGAAAGCAACCTGAAGCCGTAGCAGTATTGAGGGGTAGATCCATGGGAACAGTCACGGCACAATGGTACGCAATTTTAAGTCCCCCTCAGCTGTCTCCGAAATTATTTGCCAAACATCCTACAGGGCTGTCCTATAGTATGTGGGAGGAAATGCGAAGCGCTGGTCTATTGGCCAAGTCCTCGCGGACTCATTGGCACGCTCATTCTCCGTAACTCTATCATGGCCAGGAACCCAGCAGACGATAATCTCGAAATCCAGCGGGCTCGGGACGACAGTGGCGTCAGGAATACCGCGGAACAAAGGGTGTGGAGATTCTAATGCACCGAGAGAACTCGAGGCGATTTCTGGCTGGCTACAGATCACAATCCGGTCTCCGAACCAGGAATGACGCGTTATCTCCCGTAGCGAGCGGTCTAGTGCAACCAGCTCGACCGTAGAGACACGAAGCGCCTGGCAAGGCCCCGCTGACTTCAAACAGAGGGGATAGGGCATGGAAAGAAACCTCCTCATGTGACTCGGATCCATCCGTATACATTGGCCTCGGATGGAGTCAGAGCCGTTAGCGATTAAGGGAGGCGCCGAGCTTGCACTCCATCAAATAGCGGTGATTCCGGCGCGTGTGTCAAATTCGAAGCTGACAGAAAGCAACCTGAAGTCGTAGCGGCATTGGGAGGTAGATCCATGGGAACAGTCGCGGCGCAATTACACGCAACTTTAAGTTGCCCTCTTCTGTCTCCTATCTTCATTGCCAAGCAGCACGGGGGCTGCCCATACTCCTGTCATGTAATTGGTGTGAGGACGAGCGAGAAGTTGCCCTGGTCACTAAGTCTTTGCACTCTTTGGCGCCCTCATCGGGAGGTTCAATTCACCGCAATTCATAGATCTCCAGGAACTAATTGGAGATAATCTCAACATCCACCCGGCTCGACAAAACGGTGGCGTCATGGATATAGCGAAACAAGGGATATGGGGATTCCAATGCCAAAGAGCACTCAGGGCGTTTTGTGAGTCGCTATAAATCACAATCCCATCTCCGAAGCGGGCACGTAGCCTTATCTCCAGTACCGAGGGGTGGATTGAAACCTGCTCGACCGTGAAGACAGACGCAGCGCCTGGTAGAGTAAAGCTAGTGGCATTCTCACACATCGAAAAGTTGATTCTCAATGGAGTACGTGAGGAAGGCACCGTTCGCCAGGCGGCGGGGTGAATTGAGTCCACCTTTCGAAATACAGACAAGGGAGTTAGGGGGGGTCCCCTACACCCGTAGGCAAAGGAGATGAGTAACCTCCTCTCCGGTTAAAGAGATTTGCAAGGTCACCTGCGAGAGCAGAGGGGGAGGGAGCGACATCGATCGTGAGGGGAAAAGGGGAAGTTTTTTTCTTAGATTTTCATCATCGGGCATGAGGACCCTATGCTTTCTGCGGGTAGCAAACGCTAATCACCCTTAGCAGTGGCCCGCTCTGCGAGGGGTGCGTATGTGGCTGGAAGAGCCAGGTGGCGCCATTTTAGGCCACCCCTCCCGCCTGGTGACCTGGCAGCCCTTCGGTATGGCGGCTCCACCTTGGGTACGGCGTAAAAAGGATAGTGTGTGAAGTGAGAAGTAAAGGGAATGTGAGGAAGGTATGGGTGGGGATAAAGCGGGTAAAAACCCACCATCGCAAACCGAAGCTCAGGGGGGTTAGGGAGCAGTGTCCCCTCCCCCCTCAGCTCCAATCCGGGATAGTTGGCTGAGAAGGTCAGCATCTACCCTGTGAAAATAGAGAAAGTTGTGGGAGAGGTTGTAGGGGAAGTGACGAAGTAGGGGAGAAATACCTGTCTGAATGGAGAAGAGGCTAAGCTGGGGCCGGACGGGGCGCTGAGTACCGTCAGCACGACGGCCAGGAAGGAAAATTTCCGCGCCCCTTACGGAGCTACGGATGCATAAAACTCGCATCTGTATCAAACTTGGAATGAACAAACGATGGATAGAAAAGGATGGCAGTATCTATGAGACATGGAACGACGAATGTCCATGGCGCGAGTACAAGAGACCCTGCGTCTGCAACTATGAGCTTGCCAGATGAGGCGTCGGTCGGAAACAAGACCAATGAAACGGTGTGAATCCACCACTTCCAGTCGAATCACGTTTAGCAACAGGTCCGGTTCAGGGTGGACCCATAGTTGGCGGCAGAAGTGCACATTAGTTTTAGCCAAAGGAAACAGAAACCTGTGCGCTTCGACATATCGAGAGATGCGGTCCAATGCCTGTTGGAGTCGAAGCTCTAGAATTGGTATGTGCACCGCGCCAAACGAGATCGAAAGGTCGTCCACGTAGAACGTAGCGAGAAAAACTTGCGGCAGCACTGTGGTAATACCTTTAATTCTCAGGGCAAAGAAAGTGGACACTTCCCTTCGGGAGGCCCACTTCATGACCAAATGAGTCTGAGAGGGCTCCCCCCTCCCTCTTGCCGTACGCGATATCGATGATCTAGCAAAAACCACGATAAAAAGATTGGGAGACAGGCGTCCCATCATCCCCGTCGTATGGAGAGTATCCGTAATACCGTATTTCCAAGCTGTATCATACGCATTCTCCAGATGGTAAAACAGCGTAACGTAGTGCTGTCTACAAAGGAAGGCCTTCCAGTCGAAGAACATCCGATGTGGAGTGTGGCGAAGACAGGTAGCCTCCGTTGTCAAGGTAAAAGCTTGGTCTAAGATTTAGCAATTTCTCCATCAACTTGCACACGCAGTAGATTAAAAAGATTGGGCGGAAACCGGAACGCGTGATCTCTCCCCGGCTTTGCTAAAGCGTTGACAACAGCGATTTGCCAGGATTCTGAGAGGATACCCTCTCCAGATCCTGAAGAACAAATCTAACAGAAACGCTATACATCGCTTACCTACGTGTTGAAGCATGGCATACGGAGCATCGTCCGGATCAGGGACGGTGGCCGCGCACGAAACGAGAGCGGAACACAACTCATTCGTTGAAGGGTTCTCCACCTGTGGAGGTAAAGTACAGTCGATGGCCTTCAGCGATATCAAGATGTAGATAAAATATTGGCGGAGCAGCATTCCAGCTAGAGAATGCGGAGAAAGGGGTTGCGAAAAACTCCGCCACGGACGCGGGGTCTGAGATTGCGGTCCCATTCTCCTGGAGAACAGGAGTGAGATCTTGCGAGAACATGCCCCGAATCCTTTTGACATGCTTCCACATCTCCGTTTGAAGGATCTTCCCTTTAAGGGAAGATATGTATGCTAGGCTGTACTTCGAAACATACCGAAACCTAGCTCAAGGTCAACAAAATTCACCCACAATGAAATCGTTTGGGCGGCGCTTATAGCAGATATAGGCATAACCATTCTGTTTGAGGGCGGTCTCACACTCGGCTGACCACCACGGAAGCGTTTGGCGTGCAAAACAGCCAGATGTTCTAGGATTAGTAGTTAGGCCCATGACGATAAGGTTACCGGAGAACTCAACGGCTTTATCCACCGACCTAAGCACCTTGACTGTGAATGAAAAATCTGTCATTTCATGAAATTTGGACCACCGCGCACGCTCCAGGTGGTCTTTCGGGTAAGAGCAGCCAATAAAATAATAGTTGAATGGCAAAGTGATCACTACCATGAGGGTCATCAAGCACCTCCAACCCCAAATAATAGTGTATAACGGAGAGAACAGCGATAGATCAAGGCAAGAAAATGTAGCGGTTCTCGGACAGTGATACGCAACTCATACACAATCAAGACACCTATCTCCAGCTCGTCGATCAGGTCAGCAAGGACATGACCCCTGAGGTTCATAGAGTAATGTCTCCGCAGGAGGGGTTCACTGTTTAAATACCCACCCATTAGAAAGTGCAAAGCAACCATGCCACGAGCAGCGTACGTTACCCGCGTCTAAGTCTGTTGAGGGTGGAATCTACGCAAAAATTACAGTATATCTCTTATCCAGGTGTAGCTGCACTGCCACTGCATGTAAATGGGGATCTTTATAGCAAATAGAAGAACGGAGAGATCATACCAAGTGTAAATCGCACACACTCCTGCCCGGTCACCATACAGGGTTTTTTTCTGTTTTTTTTTAAGAGCTCATCTAACGACTGCCTACATGGGCATTAGTCGTCGTATTAAAACTAGCCTAGTTCTAGGCTACTTAAAAATAAAATTAAAGAGACGAAAAAAAACGCCCCAAATGGGGGAAAAGAAGCAAGCTCCTGCGTCGGGGGGAGGTCCCCGAGGCGCAGGAGCGTGCAACCTGAAGGAAAAAAAAACAAAAAAAAAACAGGCCCTGCTTAAATAATAGGGAGAAGGCCAGCCTCACCCAAAAAGTCAACAAGTCGATGTGCACGCACTCATCCCAAGTGCAAGGGACAGGCGGTAGCGACCCCGCCCATCCCGGTACCGGGACAGGTATCGTGCGCGAAGATCACCCAGACTGGAACATTCGATAAGAATGTGTCGAACAGTCTGGGGGACGACGCAGTCGTCGCAATAGGGCGCAGGCGAGCGCTCCATCAAATAGCGATGCGTCACACGAGTGTGCCCGATTCGGACACGACAGAAAGCAACCTGAAGCCGCCGCGGAATTGGAGAATAGATACATGGGAACAGTCGCGGCGCAATGGCACGCAACTTTAAGTTACCTTCGATCGTCTGCCATCTTCTTCGCCAAGCAGTCCAAAGAGCTGCCCGTATTCCTGCCATGTAGTCGGTGTGAGGAAGAGCGAAACGCTGGTCCGGTCGCAGAGTCCTCGCGGACTCTTTGGCGCCCTTATCGGCGCGCTCATTTCCCGAAATTCCTACATGTCCAGGAACCCAGCAGAAGATAATCTCGACATCTGCCCGGCTCGCCAAAACCGTGGGGTAACGGATATCGCGAACCAGGGGATGCGGAGATTCCAATGCCCCGAGAGCACTCAGGGCGCTTTGTGAGTCGATATAGATCACAATCGGGTCTCCGAACCGTGCACGTCGCGTAATCTCCCGTACCGAGTGGTGTATTGTCACCAGCTCGGACGTTAAGACAGATGCAGCGCCTAGTAGAGCCCCGCTGACTTCAAACAGAGGGGATACGGCGTGGAAGCCGACCCCCTCTTGGGACTTGGAGCCATCCGTATACACTGGCACGGTTCCAGCGTGAAAGGAGGTGTGCTCCAAAAAGGTCGAACGCAATACTCCCGGCGCCGTACAAGCTTTGGGGGCAGAGGCGTGGCGACAAATAGCCAAATGTGGTACCCTCCAGGGTGGCGTCCTGGGCAGAACCAGGGGCGCCACCGACCCGAGAGCTATATCTACCTCTCGAAGGAGTTTCCTTGCCCTAAACCCAAAGGGCTTAGGGTATGACTGGCGTCATACGGCGGCATAGGCGCAATCGATATCAGCTGCGGATGAAGTGAGAGTTGTTAGCGACTGAGGGAGGCGCCGGGATCGCGCGTACAGGCGAGTGATGCACTGCACACGGCGCAGAGCGAGTGGCATCTCCCCAGCATCGACCAACAGGCTCTCAATGGGAGAAGTGCGGAAGGCACCGGTCGCAAGGCGAAGGCCGGTGTGGTGGATCGAATCCACCTTCCGCAATAAACGCTCGGCTGCGGATGCATAAAACTCGCATCCGTAGTCGAGCTTCGAGCGAACAAAGGATCGATGAAAAAAGTAGGGCAGTAGCCCTATCAGTGCCCCAAGCGCTGAACGTCACGGAACGGAGAATGTCCATGGCGCGGGTACAAGAGACCCTAAGGCTGCGAATATGAGCCTCCCAGGTGAGGCGTCGGTCGAATACAAGACCAAGGAAACGGTGCGATTCCAGCACATCCAGGCTAACCCCATTAAGAAACAAATCTGGGTCGGGGTGAAGCCGTGGATGGCGGTAGAAGTGCACCACCTTAGTCTTGGCCAAAGAAAACCGAAACCTGTGCGCTTCGGCAGAGCGAGAGACGCGGTTCAATGCCTGTTGGAGTCGACGCTCCCGAGTTGGCATCTGGGTCGCGCCAAAAGAGATCGAAAGGTCGTCCACGTAGAGCGTAGCGAGAACATCTTCCGGCAGAACCGAGGTGATGCCGTGGATGCTCAGGGCAAAGAGTGTGACACTGAGGACACTTCCCTGCGGGACACCCTCTTCCTGCTCCTTTGGGCCGGAGAGGGCTCCCCCAACCCGTACGCGGAATCGACGATCTCGCAAAAATTCAGATATAAACATTGGGAGGCGTCTCCTCGCCCCCATCGTGTGGAGAGTCTCCATGATACCGTATCGCCATGCGGTATCATAGGCCTTCTCCAGATCAAAAAACACCGTGGCGTAGTGCTGTCTACGAAGGAAAGCCTCGCAGACGGGACTTTCCAGTCGGAACAGAGCATCCGACGTGGAGTGGAACTTGCGGAAGCCGCACTGTGCGGAAGACATATGGCCTTCGCTGTCCAGGAAAAAGGCTAATCTAACCGGTCGGAGTAGAGTGATCTCTCCCCGGTTTGAGAAAGGCAAGCACAGTAGCGATTCGCCAGGAGTCTGGGACAAGACCTTCCACCCAGATCCTGCTGAACAAATCTAACAGAAAGGCCATGCCTCGCTCACCCAGGTGTCTAAGCATGGCGTACGGGACATCGTCCGGACCATGGGCGGTGTTCCCGCACGAAGCGAGAGCGGAACGCAACTCACTCACAGTAAACTTGTCGTTGAAGGGTTCTCCGCCTCTGGAGGTAAAGTCCAGCCGGCGGCCTTCCGCGACATCACGACGTGCATTGAATGCTGGCGGAGCAGCATCACGGTTGAAGAATACGGAAAAAGCGGTCGCTAAGGATTCCGCCACGGACGCGGGGTCCGAGATTGCGGTCCCATTCTCCTGGAGAACGGGAGGGGGGTCCTGCGAGAACTTGCCCCGAATCCTTTTGACTCGTTTCCACACCTCAGCTAAAGGGGTCTTCCCATTAATTGAAGACACGTATGCTCGCCAAGAAGAGCGGCGGGCGTGCTTCGAAATATACCGGAACCTAGCCCTAGCCCGACGAAATTCAGCGACAGTGAAATCGTTCGGGCGGCGCTTATAGCGCATGTAGGCATAACGCTTTTGTTTGAGGGCCGTCTCACACTCTGCCGACCACCATGGGAGTGGTCGGCGTGCAAAACGGTCAGACGTCATAGGAATAGTAGTCAGGCCCACGTCGATGAGGTTGCCGGAGAAGAACTCAACGGCCTCATATACCGACCTAAACTCCTCGACTGAGATAGAGAATTCAGTCATTTCCTGAAATGCAGGCCACCGCGCCAGCGCCAAGCACCACCGAGGTGGTCTCTCAGGCGGCAGTTGCCCTGAAAATGATATTTGAATGGGAAAGTGATCACTACCATGGAGGTCATCGACCACCCCCCAATCAAAATCAGGCTGTGCATCCGAAGAACACAAAGATAGGCCAAGGCAACAAAATGAGGCGGTTCTCGGACAGTGATGCGTAATTTTATTTTATTTATTTTTTTTTTAGAGCTCATCTGGCGACTGCCTACTTGGGCATTAGTCGCCGTATTAAAACTGGCCTAGTTCTAGGCTACTTTAAAATGAAATTAAAGAGAAAAAAAAAAAAACAACACCCCAAAAGGGGGAAAGGAAGCAAGCTGGTGCGTCGGGGAGAGGTCCCCCCAGCGCAGGAGCGTGCAACTAAAGAAAAAAAAAAAAAAAAAAAAAATGCAAAAAAACAACAACAAAAAACAAAACAAACAAACCTTGCTTAAATAATAGGGAGAAGGCCGGCCTCCCCCAAGAAGTCAACAAGTCCACAAGTCAGTGTGCACGAATCTGTCCCGAGCACAAGGGACAGGCGGTAGCGACCCCGCCCATCCCGGTACTGGGACAGGTATCGTGCGCGAAGATCACCCAGACTGGGACATTCGACAAGAATGTGCCGAACAGTCTGGGGGACGACGCAGTCGTTGCAATAGAACGCAGGCGAGCGCTCCATCAGATAGCGATGCGTCACACGAGTGTGTCCGATTCGGAGACGACAGAAAGCAACCTGAAGCCGCCGCGGCATTGGGGGATAGGTCCATGGGAACAGTCGCGGCGCAATGGCACGCAACTTTAAGTTCCCCTCGACCGTCTCCCATCTTCTTTGCCAAGCAGTCCGAAGAGCTGCCCGTATTCCTGCCATGTAGTCGGTGTGAGGAAGAGCGAAACGCTGGTCCGGTCGCAGAGTCCTCACGGACTCTTTGGCGCCCTCATCGGCGCGCTCATTCCCCGCAATTCCTACATGTCCAGGAACCCAGCAGAAGATAATCTCGACATCTGCCCGGCTCGCCAAAACCGTGGCGTCACGGATATCGCGAACCAGGGGATGCGGAGATTCCAATGCCCCGAGAGCACTCAGGGCGCTTTGTGAGTCGCTATAGATCACAATCCGGTCTCCGAACCGGGCACGTCGCGTAATCTCCCGTACCGAGTGGTGTATTGCCACCAACTCGGCCGTGAAGACAGACGCAGCGCCTGGTAGAGCCCCGCTGACTTCAAACAGAGGGGATACGGCGTGGAAGCCGACCCCCTCTTGGGACTTGGAGCCATCCGTATACACTGGCACGGTACCAGCGTGACACGATGTGTGCTCCAAAAAGGTCGAACGCAATACTCCCAGCGCAGTACAAGCTTTGGGAGCAGAGGCGTGGCGACAAATAGCCAAATGTGGTACCCTCCAGGGTGGCGTCCTGGGCAGAACCAGGGGCGCCACCGGCCCGAGAGCTATATCTACCTCTCGAAGGAGTTTCCTGGCCCTAAACCCAAAGGGCTTAGGGTATGACTGGCGTCTCTCGGCGGCATAGGCACCATCGAGATCAGCTGCGGATGCAGTGAGAGCTGTTGGCGACTGAGGGAGGCGCCGGGCTCGCGCATACAGGCGAGTGATGCACTGCACGCGGCGCAGAGCGAGTGGCATCTCCCCAGCATCGACCAACAGGCTCTCAATGGGGGAAGTGCGGAAGGCACCGGTCGCAAGGCGAAGGCCGGTGTGGTGGATTGAATCCACCTTCCGCAATAAACGCTCGGCTGCGGATGCATAAAACTCGCATCCGTAGTCGAGCTTCGAGCGAACAAAGGATCGATAAAAAAGTAAGGCGGTAGCCCTATCAGCGCCCCAAGCGCTGAACGTCACGGAACGGAGAATGTCCATGGCGCGGGTACCAGAGACCCTAAGGCTGCGAATATGAGCCTCCCAGGTGAGGCGTCGGTCGAATACAAGACCAAGGAAACGGTGCGACTCAACCACATCCAGGCGTTCCCCATTAAGAAACAAATCTGGGTCAGGGTGAAGCCGTGGATGGCGGCAGAAGTGCACCACCTTAGTCTTGGCCAAAGAAAACCGAAACCTGTGCGCTTCGGCATAGCGAGAGACGCGGTTCAATGCCTGTTGGAGTCGACGCTCCAGAGTTGGCATCTGGGCCGCGCCAAAAGAGATCGAAAGGTCGTCCACGTAGAGCGTAGCGAGAACATCTTCTGGCAGCACCGAGGTGATGCCGTTGATGCTCAGGGCAAAGAGTGTGACACTGAGGACACTTCCCTGCGGGACACCCTCTTCATGCTCCTTTGGGGCAGAGAGGGCTCCCCCCACCCGTACGCGGAATCGACGATCTCGCAAAAATTCAGATATAAACATTGGGAGGCGTCCCCTCGCCCCCATCGTGTGGAGAGTCTCCATGATACCGTATCGCCATGCGGTATCATAGGCCTTCTCCAGATCAAAAAACACCGTGGCGTAGTGCTGTCTACGAAGGAAAGCCTCGCAGACGGCATTTTCCAGTCGGAGCAGAGCATCCGACGTGGAGTGAAACTTACGGAAGCCGCACTGTGCAGAAGACAGATGGCCTCCGCTGTCCAGGAAATGGGCTAATCTAACATTTACAAATTTCTCCATCAACTTGCACACGCAAGAGGTTAGAGAGATTGGGCGGAAACCGGTCGGAGTAGAGTGATCTCTCCCCGGCTTGCGAAAGGCGAGCACAGTAGCGATTCGCCAGGAGTCTGGGAGAAGACCTTCCACCCAGATCCTGTTGAACAGATCTAACAGAAAGGCCATGCCTCGCTCACCCAGGTGTCGAAGCATGGCGTAGGGGACATCGTCCGGACCATGGGCGGTGTCCGCGCACGAAGCGAGAGCGGAACGCAACTCACTCACAGTAAACTTGTCGTTGAAGGGTTCTCCGCCTCTGGAGGTAAAGTCCAGTCGGCGGCCTTCCGCGACATCACGACGTGCATTGAATGCTGGCGGAGCAGCATCACGGCTAGAGAATGCAGAGAAAGCGGTCGCTAAGGATTCCGCCACGGACGCGGGGTCCGAGATTGCGGTCCCATTCTCCTGGAGAACGGGAGGGGGGTCCTGCGAGAACTTGCCCCGAATCCTTTTGACTCGCTTCCACACCTCAGCTAAAGGGGTCTTCCCGTTAAGTAAAGACACGTATGCCCGCCAAAAGAGCGGCGGGCGTGCATCGAAATATACCGGAACCTAGTCCTAGCCCGACGAAATTCAGCGACAGTGAAATCGTTCGGGCGGCGCTTATAGCGCATGTAGGCATAACGCTTCTGTTTGAGGGCCGTCTCACACTCGGCCGACCACCATGGGAGTGGTCGGCGTGCAAAACAGCCAGACGTCCTAGGAATAGTAGTCAGGCCCACGGCGATAAGGTTGCCGGAGAAGAACTCAACGGCCTCATCTACCGACCTAAACTCCTCGACTGAGATAGAGAATTCAGTCATTTCCTGAAATGCAGGCCACCGCGCCCGTGCCAAGCACCACCGAGGTGGTCTCTCAGGCGGCAGTTGCCCTGAAAATGATATTTGAATGGGAAAGTGATCACTACCATGGAGGTCATCGACCACCCCCCAATCAAAATCAAGCTGTGCATCCGAAGAGCACAAAGATAGGTCAAGGCAAGAAAATGAAGCGGTTCTCGGACAGTGATGCGTAAACTCATCCACGTTTAGGACACCCATCTCAAGCTCTTCGATCAGATCGGCAAGGACTTGTCCCCTGGGATTTATGGTGTAATCTCCCCAGAGAGGATGCCTGCGGTTCAGATCTCCAAGCAAGAGATAGGGCCTCGGCAACCGTGCCACGACGCGGCGAAAGTCCCCCGCGTCGAAGTCAGCTGACGGTGGAATGTACGCAGAAATAATAGTATACCTCCTATCCAGGTGCAGCTGCACAGCCACTGCCTGTAAGGAGGTATCTAAAGAGAAAGGAAGAACGGAGACATCATGCCGGGTGTAAACCGCGCATCCCCCAGCCCGGCCGTCCCGCGGTGGTGGGGTTGCAAGACCCTTATACCCCGGGAGGGCAGGCAGTGGGCACGCGCCTAGCATGGTCTCCTGCAAAAAGATAGCTAACGGGGAACGGGACGAGGCGAGCCTCCGCAGCTCCTCCCAGTTGGCCCGGAGTCCACGGCAATTCCATTGAAGGAATATGCCCTCCAGGCCTAGCTCGGAGACGCGGGGGCCCTCCTCGAATTGAAGACCCTCACGGGAATGGCCGTACACTTCCCGGGGGCAGAACCCCGGGCGCTGTTGGCCGGACAAAGCGCTGGAGGCGCTGTCGCCTTCGAGGACTTATTGGGGGAGGTTGACCTCGCCATGCGAGTCTTTTCCCCCCTCCGCCTCGAAACCTTAGGCGGGCGCTGCGGCTTCGGAGGCGGGGGGCCCTCTTTTCGAGGAACCACCGTCTCCGAGCCACTCGCTCCACCTCGTGGCGTGGGCGAAGGAGCCGAAGCTCCTTTGTTGCTATCCTCCTTTCGGGGGACAGCTTTAGGAACCCCCGAAGATGGCCTAGCGACCATCTTCAGGGGTGTTGCCTCCTGTGAGTCTAACGACTCGGTGGAGGCGCGTGGCCGTTTCGCCTTACGGGAAACGGTCACGCTGGGGGAAGAGGGGGGAGCCCTGGTTTTAGCCGGGGCTGGGTGTGAACCCTTTTTGCCGCCAGCTCTACCAGGGGAGCGCCCGGGTGTAGTAGAGCCCGCAGAAGGGCTCCGAATGGGCGCGGAAACAACCGTGCTCGTTGGCCTGGATGGGCCAGGAGCAGAGGGTGCCTTTCGAACTACTGAGGCATATGACGTCCCAGGCAGAGCTGGGCGCACCAGGACCAAGTCCTTAGCCTCGCGGAATGAGAGTCTATCCTGGGCCTGAACGGCCAGGATTTCTTTCTCCAGGAGATATGCACCACATTGCTTCGAAGAAGCAGGGTGCGGCTCTCCGCAATTGACACACTTGGCCACACACGATTTGGACTTATCGTGTGCGACCTTGGAGCAATTTACAGACTTCGGGTGACCCCGACTTTGCACGTCTACATGAGCGATTCGTATGGCCGAAGCGGTGACAGTAATAGCACCGCCGCGGCAGTGGCACGAATGCCTTCACGCGGTAGCGGTACCAACCGGCACGCACCGACTCAGGGAGCTTGTCACAGTCGGACGTGACGAAGAGTGTAGGGGTGGGTCTCGAAGCCCCTGCCTGTTTTCTCATCACACGTTCGACCTTGACCGCCCCATGGTCGGCCAGCTCTAGGGTGATGTCCTCAATGGAGTAGTCAACGAGTTCCCTCGCATAAACTACTCCTTTCACAAAGTTCATGGTAGAGTGCGGCGTCACACTCACCGGGGTGCCATGAAGTGTCCGAAGAGCACTTATCTTGGCCGCCTCGGCGGGATTCGCCGCATTCGCCAGAAGGCTGCCGTCCGAGAAACGGGTCACCTTCGGCTCTCTACCAATTGCACTAGCTAATCCTCTCCTCTGATGGATCATGTTGCCCTTAGACAACATGGTGCCATCAGTGGAGCGAATGACGAGGAAGCGTTTGAAGCCAGCGGGCTCGAAAACGCCAGGTAACCTCTGAATGAGGGGCCCCGATGTCATCGAGGCTCCGCCCTGTGCATTCTTCGTCTTAGTCTTGGTCAGGAGCTCCGCACACGAGGGGGTAGAGGGGCCGGATTTGCCGATCTTGGCTTGGTCGCCTACCAAAGTGGCAGCAGACCCATCCGTCCCCGCAGCCCCCGCGGATGGAGAGGAGCCCCGAGTCTTTTTCGTCTTTCTTGTCTTTTTCTTCTTTTTAGGAGAGGAGGGCGGGGAATGAACCCGCTTCTCACCCCCGCCGGTAGAAGCCCCCAGGCCAGATGGACCGGCCTCAGCCAGGTCCTTCTGTGAAATGGAGAAGGTCCCGGTGGGCGCAGGGGATTCATCCGGAGGAGATCCCTCCCCTCCTTGTGCTGCCTGAGAATCCACAGCCGTTTGATGAGGACCTTGCATAGGGGCGGATTCGGGTTCGGTGCTTGGCGCCAAGCCCGAATTCCCCCCCATGGAAGGCCCTACCGTCTGAGGCTGGTTTTCCTCAAGGACCATGTCTATCACAGGAGGCAGCGTCATAAGTCTTTAGTGGGGAGGCACAGGCCTTGACCCCGGCAAGGTTTAATATTTTTGCCAGCAGGTCTTTTGAGGGAAGCGACCGAAGGGGCCTGGCTTCCCTCTCCCCCCTAAGGGGGTTTGCCCTACCGAGCCGCTTGTACGAGGGGCGGTCGGCAATGGGCTGCCTGCTGGCTTTCTTGGCAGTCCCCTTAGAAAGCATAGGAGGGACTGCCGCTGGAGATAGGGAGGTGCCCGAAAGCACCTCCAGAGAAGGGGGTGAGGGGGAGTCCCCTACACCCGTAGGCGTAGGAGAGGAGTAAGCCTCCTCTCCGGTTAAAGAGGTATGGAGGGTCCCCTGCGCAAGCACAGGGGGGGGGGACCTCCATCTTTTCTGTGGAGCTGCACGAGGGCGGCTCCGTTGTTGTTATAGGGGGAATTAAGGGGAGATGTTTTTTTGTTTCATCATTGGGCATGGTGACCCTCTTTGTTTTACGGGACGCAATCGCTCACCACCTCTTGCAGTAGCCCGCACTGCAAGAGGTGCTTACAGGCCCGGCAGAGCCAGGCGCCGCCATTTGGGACCACCCCTCCCGACTGGTGGCCTGGCAGTCCTTCGGCATGGCGGCTCCACCTTGAACACGGCGTAAAACGGATAGATTTTGAAGACGAGAGGAAAAGGGATGTGAGGAAGGTATGGGTGGGGATGAAGCAGGTTGTTAAAAGCCAACCACCCCAGACCGGAGCTCAGGGGTTAGGGGACATTGTCCCCTCCCCCCTCAGCCCCGATCCGGGACGATTGGCTGAGAAGAAGGTCAGCTTCTACCCTGTGAAATTAGAGGCTGACCAGAGAAAGTTGTGGGAGAGGTTGTATGAAAAGCGACGAGGTAGGATAGGAATACAGGCTATCTGAAGGAAGGAAGAGAGGCTAAGCTGGGGCCGGACGGGGCGCTGGATCCCGTCAGCACGGCGGCCAGTATGGCAAATCGCCGCGCCCCTTACGGGGCAGTGATGCGTAAACTCATCCACGTTTAGGACACCCATCTCAAACTCTTCGATCAGATCGGCAAGGACTTGTCCCCTGGGATTTGTGGAGTAATCTCCCCAGAGAGGATGCCTGCCGTTCAGATCTCCAAGCAAGAGATAAGGCCTCGGCAACCGTGCCACGACGCGGCGGAAGTCCCCGGCGTCGAAGTCAGCTGACGGTGTAATGTACGCAGAAATGATAGTATACCTCTTATCCAGGTGCAGCTGCACAGCCACTGCCTGAAAGGAGGTATCTAAAGAGAAAGGAAGAACGGAGACATCACGCCGGGTGTAAACCGCGCATCCCCCAGCCCGGCCATCCCGCGGTGGTGGGGTTGCAAGACCCTTATACCCCGGGAGGGTAGGCAGAGGGCACGCGCCTAGCATGGTCTCCTGCAAGAAGATAGCTAACGGGGAACGGGACGAGACAAGCCTCCGCAGCTCTTCCCAGTTGGCCCGGAGTCCACGGCAATTCCATTGAAGAGCTCTATCAGGTCCCCCGCCAACTCTTTCATTTCTAACGTATGTATATTTAGTCTCCCAAGTCTTTCACCATAAGGTAAGCTCTTCAACCAATGAATCATGTTAGTCACCCTTTATGCAGATACTCAAGCAAACCAATATCCTTGCTAGAATCGGGTGACCAAAATCGCGCCGCATAGTCAAGATGAGGCCTAACTAATGCCAGGATCAGTTTTAGAATGACATCAGCACTCCTATTTCTCACGCTCCTCCCAATAAACCTTAATACCCTAGGAGCGTTAATCCTCGCACTTCAGCACTGCTTTCGAGGCCGGAGCTCAGAACTTACAAGGACACCTAAGTCTTTCTCGCATTCTGACCTTCCTAAAACTCTCCTATTCAATTTATAATTATTCAGATGATTAAACCTACCTGTACTAAATACAGGGAGGGAGGGAGGATGAGTCGACATGGAACAAAAATAAGAATAGTTAAAGGATGTGACAGAAAAAGAGAGGCGAACAAGAGGGCATAGTGGGCAGGGACATCGAGAAAACAGAGATTTACATCAAAGAACTTGAGGCCTGAAGGCTCTGACGAGGATCCACGGCTCCCATTTATGCACGTCGGTGCATTCACGCAGTGAATAAACACACTTTGCTACGAAAACACATTTATCAAACAATGGCGGGTGGACCGAAATCCCGCCCATGTCTGCCGCACCTTTCTTCCGAACCACTTGTAATACCATCTATCGCTAAAATTTAGAACGTTTTTACCGAGGCGTGGCATAGCTTTTTTTCATATGCACAGCACGGCACACATCGAATTCATTATTTAAAAAGAGGTAATTGCTGACATACATAAAATAATCCCAAACCATCATATATCAACGCCACGACATCACGAACGGGGATAAGGCTTCGAAATGAGTGGGTCTTAGTGATCCAAACTTAACTATAGTGCAGCAGCAAGCCTTATCAAATATAAACACCCACTTAAAGCTCCATCGTGAGAAGAATTGGGTAAACAAGCAACATAGACGCACGAAATAGTGTACAAAATCAATAAGTAATGTGTCCCTTAAATTCTACTCTGAAACATCCAACCGGGTCAGGCCAATGCCTAGGGTAGACCAGCAAACACGAAGAATAGCGACTACCCCTCTTTCCCAGAACCGGGACTAAAGCCGAGAAAGCCCTGCACAGATAA